>JANIJI010000006.1:9892500-9937500 GCA_024500535.1 Leptonema lineaticorne | reverse complement strand
AACGAGACTGGCGAACACAAGAACATGGGTGCGATCCGTTTCAAAGCGAACTTCGTGAATTCTCTCGTAGAGAAGGTTTGTAAGAGGCTAATAGGAAAATTGAAAAAGTTTTACATTACCAAACGTATTATTAGAAGTTTTAAAAGATCGATGTGCGTAGTAATCGAACTGTTACAAAAGATACCATTTAAAAAGGAAAAGAAAAGACAACAAAAAAATACATACACACACAGACATATAACAAAATAGGACGAATCGTTTATCCAGAAACCTAGAAAGAAATTAAGTATAATTTATCAAGTGTCCACTCCCTTTAATTGAATAAGAAAAAGACGTCCATTAATCGGTACTATGTACGTTTATTAAGTGTATTTGTCATAAGCATTGCTGAATACAAAAGATATTTAAATTGTGAACAATCGTGAGGACACTCATGATCATTATTCATTTTCACAAGTTAGTATGTGAAACGCGTCTTCGGAAAAGCGATCTGCATATTTTCCGCTATGTTGTCGAGCATCTTTTCTTTCTACAAATTTTTCATTTCCGTCGGTTTAAAAAAACTGATTCAAAATTATATAAAGTTCATTAATATGAACAAAGGAAAACATAAAAAAAAACTGGATGGGGTGGTCAATCAAAAAATATTAAATTATAAAATAACTGAAAATGAAAATATTCCTGTATTGTTTATTATCAAAAACACATGTCAGATTTAATGATTTATATATTATATATTACGCAACCACAGTTAAACACATTGTTAATGTTCAAACGTGAAAAGGCAGAGCTTTTAATTAAAACGATAAAACCCTCTTTGGGATTCAAGTCGTGTAAAATCCCAAATGAATCGGGCACGTTTGAGGACGAAACGAAATAAAAGAAGAAAAACGTAGTAGGAAAGTAAAAAAAAACTGATGGGAGGGTTTCTTCTAAGGCACGAACCAGGCTCTCAAAGTGCCTAAACCGTGTGATACTGACGTTCCTCCGCTTCGACGTTACCAAATTATCGGGAACGAATCCGTTTTTGTGTGTTGAGATGCGATCGAATTAACCTTCTTCGATATTTCGTCACGGTTTGATGGATACAAAAAAATAAAAAATCAAAATCAATTTCTTTAAATTATATATATAAGATAGCGTAAAAATATATTTTCAAATACAATATTTACAAATTCATCACCTAACAATTAGAAAATATAATTATAAAACTCGCAAGATTCAGCTCAAAAAAAATACGAGAAACACGAAAGACATACATAAGTCGGCATATAAAAAAAAAACTCTAGACGGAGGGACTAAAGAATTCAGGGTCAGAAATATTTCTTAAGGCATTTTAACGCCTGCTCACGAAACTTAAACAATATATTATCATAATACTTTTAAACCTATCATTTAAATTCAAAATGGACGTAGTTTCTCAGCATTATATACGTACGTGTACACAAAAAAAAAGATTTATAAAAATATATATTAGAAAAAAATTGCTGAAAAGTGGAGCGAAAAGGTAGATAAAAAGAAGAATTCAGAATCGAGGCAAAAAGGCGGGCGAGTTGATCGACAGCGATGTATTTATGTGGGTCAACTAACTTACCGGGACTACCTGACTACATTTTCGATTTTAAAATTAGGTTCGTGTCGCTCTTCTTCAAATCGGTTAATCGAATTGAAAAAAAAAACGCTACGGATTCTTCATCACAAAATCGGAGAACAATATATATATATATATATATATATATATATATATATATATATATATATATATATATATATATATATATATATATATATATATATATAACAAAATATATATGAAACCCGGTCGGGAAATCGAGATGGTGTTATCTTCATCAAAATATTTCATTCACAAGTATGTAGTGTCAGTTTGTAAGTGATGGATAGTGATGGAGTATTTCTGCAAGCGTAAGGTTCATTATTGCCTAATATTTACCCCTATCAAAAGAACAAAGAAAATGGAAATCATTAATGTACAAAAAATGAAAACGAACAAGTATATCTAGCCATACAAAACAAAAAAAATAGTATTGTGATTGAAATCCACACACTGAATAATTACTGAACCAATCTATCTACGGTTTCGAGTTAGTTTACTTCAAAGCTACAGATAAAGCAATGTATATTCTGACAACATAAATCTAATTAGTAAGTAAGAACAGAGGAACACCCAATCATATGGTAACATTCGGGCATATTATAATAGTTTTGCATACACACAATTTACATAATAAAGTATTATTTCTATATTATAATAATTTGTACTTACAAAAGTAATAAAAAAACAGATGTGTCGCTGATAAGATTTTTTTCCTTTTTTCTTCTCGATTTTCCATAAGGAAATTTTACAAATAACATAAATAAGATGCGCGCTTTCACTTGTCTAAATATAAATGAAAATCGTCGTACAAAATCTAATTAGCATAAAACACCTGCCGCTGAAGCAGAAGAAGCCGTCAACGATCCGTTTTCGATTACCAATTTGCATAACAAAAACGTACCATGGGGAATTCGCACAATCCTCAACGATACATTTTACCGATATATTATAGTGTTATATATATATATATATATATATATATATATATATATATATATATATATATATATATATATATTCAATTTAAACGTATATTGTAAGTTAGATTTAAATAAAGGAAACTAGGTAAGTCATTTTAAAAGCGGATATTACAAAACTTGAGGTTAATTCTCGAAAATTTACAGGTAATAATAGCTGAAATATACTCTTTATAAACTATGAAATAAAAAAATTCAAATAAATATTGTATTTGCAGTTTAATACACACACACACACACACACACACATATATATATATATATATATTTGCTTTGAAAAGAAATAATTAATATTAAAATGTTAATTTTAATATACATACTCTGATTTTCAAATATATTGATATTATAATTCAAATGTATTATAAATACCAGTCAATATTTTATATCCATATTGCTAATATCTTGATTACAATACGTTTTATGTACATTATTACACCAAACATAGTCTATAAAAGATGTTATAAAAAAAATATTGGCGTATTCTAAACATGACAAATATTATTTAGAGAAAAAAAGATAAACCGTATCATCATGAATCACAATCACTTAGCAGTAAAATACCTCAAGAAGGTCAGATATTAAATCATGTAAAAAATATAAAACTTTTTTTCTTCAAGCGAGAGATGTAGCTCGTCTTATATAAAATTACACAAGTTCTAGGATTTGTAATTTAAGACATGATCACGGTGCTATATTTCAAAATTAATTATATGGCTGTATGACATAATATAACGTTGACGTCTCTAATGCTTTTAAACTGAAACATTTTTCCCGAAAATAAATTTATTTATTTATTTATTTCAAGTTTAACTTTATAGTGAACGATTTTAATTGATTTTAGACGTTATCGCATCAAACATCCAGTATTTTGATCGTACAATCACGTTTTAAAATTAATTTTCGTTCTGCAGGTAAATTTCATTAAATATTTTTACCTTGCAAGAAAATGTTTCATTGACACGACATCGTCCGTAAATGATGTTTTATTTGTTCGAAGAAAATTAATGTTACAAAAGCGAAATATAATACACACACACACACACACACACACACACATATATATATATATATATATATATATATATATATATATATATATATATATATATATATATATATATATATATTTAACATAATACAAGCGCTATTGTGTCGAAGTAAAAATTTCTCGAAAGAATCCACATTTTTTTTTTATAATTAAAGTATTACTTTAATATCTCCATCGATTGGTTGTAGGTTTAATGCACGCAGACGCAAAACGGAGTTATAAGATACTATAACATGAATACGATGAAAAAAAGAAAAAACAAACAAATAAACGACGATATTTTGCAAAAAAATTTTTAGGGCGTGAAGTAAAAGATAAAATAAGAGTTTGCCAAAACGTAGATAATTAGAGGCGCAAGCGTGAGAACAACGGATGATACGGTCGAAAGGATCCAAACGTATTTTCCGTTAAAAGCACCGTACATGGAGAAGGAATGAAAAATATGAATAATATAAAAGAGAGTCGAAACTAGAACGTTTCTAGAAACCACTCATTGAATGAACGCTTGTTAGATTTATATAACTTTACGATTAAACTTATGCAGGAATGCAAGAGTGCCGCAACAAAGAATCCCCAGAGCGGTGAGTAGTCCGTGAGGACTGGGACCTAATACAATGCACTATAAAACGAGCAAAACCGGGAACCCGTGTGTTGCCTCTTCTATATAATATAACCCGACCGAATTCCATTCGCAGATCAGTGAATGCAGTAAACAGTAAAAAAATATGCTTTCAATGATTATTTTTTAAAATTGATATTAAACGATTAATGTATATTTGATTATTAAAAAAATAAAAATAATAATTACGATATTCTAATTTATAAATATAAAATGAAAATCCAATTACTGCAATAAATAACCTTTAATTTTATAAAGAGGTTAGAGCCGTTTTTATAAACCATATAGTAATCATGTTGATCGCAAACAAGCGGGTGCATAATCAACAAAAAAGTGTTATAAAATGAAGCTCCAAAAATATGAATTGAAAAAAAAGATAAAAACGATGAATTTCATAGACAATCAATTAAAATTAAAGATATTGTTAAAAAAAATGACACGATTTAATGATCAAGAAATTATATAAATTAATTATTGAATATAGATACTGTAAAAAGTTTTTTAGAAAAAAAAATATGTAGCATAGTTCCAGCATTTGGACAGGCGACCATTTGAAAATATATCGAATATATAATTTTCAACGATAGATATAAAATGTATAATATATAATAAATAACCAGTCTCATCAAAAAATAACGTTATAGTAAACAAAGAGTATATACTTTATTAAAAATTTTAAACAAATAATGAAGTATACAATATACTGCTTTTTGTGTTAATTTTGATTCGCATGCGATGGTTTTTCATATTACAAAGAAATAACTGCTTCTCCTTGACTTAGATTAACGTCGAATGAAGAAACCCCAGGAAGTAAATATCAGTAACAAAAGAAAATTAAATTCATTCTCGTAACGCACATGCGTATACATACAAAATGAATATTAATTAAATATAAAAAAAACGCTAAAAACGGAAGAAAAGAAGGTAACATCAAAAATAATATGTTTATTTGATTAACAAACATTTAAATTTTCGAATATTCATCGTTAAATAATAATTTAATTTCGCAAATTATGTTAGCTCTTTAACATTATTATGCCTCTAAAAGATACCATATATCGTTTTAATAAATTGTATTATGTTTTTGGGTGCAAAAGTTTAGTCGCACACCTTTATCTTTGATTTGAGCATTTTCATTCGGGGCACGATCGTTGTGAAATATTTTGTGAAGGGAATTCACGAAGAGAAGGAGGATTATTTATTTCCTAACTAATCTAATGCCAACAAACGTCAAGGTATATATTTCTTCGAAAACAAGTAATAGGTGTGTATTATATTATAAGATATATTCAATACATAAAACGGATATAATGAGAAAAAATTCCTTAAATTTTCTTCACGCCCAATAATTCTCATTAAAAAATGACACTTCATAACGTTAGAAGTATTCCATTACTGTCATTGAACAGGTATGGTGAATAATATCTGCATGAAATGAGGTAGATTTACGTATGGGATATACCTTCAGTAAACGACGGACGAGTTCTGATTTCACTATATTTTCTCACATCTAGCTAAAGATGGTTTGGGAAGTAAGACAGTTGATTTAGTGAGGTCTGGGGGACTATCATGTAAATCCAGACATAGTTTTTGTTCGAAAAATCGGGTTACCGCATTAACCGAAACGAAAACGAGGAATGAAGTGATGCGGGAAAAATATGGTAATTCTTCTCATTCGCTGACTTTAATTTTGAAAGAATAATATATCGTCTTTTTATACGACTATATTTTTGTTAAAGTGAAAATAGCTTATATTATATATGTATTATAAAAAAAATAAAATTAAATATTCTTAATTTACCTACATTTTACCCACTAATTACATAAAATCGTCACATTTAATTTAATTATTTATTTAATACATCCAAATAACTATGTCAAATAAAAGAAAAGTTCAATAAAAAATAGAAATCAAAACATAATTCAATCTTACATAATTCAATCAATACTTTGGTAGTAGAAGTATAAATTTCCATCAATAATACATAGTAGTGGATCGACCTATCTAAAATATGGGTTCTAGATTCGAATTCCAAAGTACCATGGTAAGTTTCTTCGTTATAAAGCGCATTTTTTTGTGCGTAAAGAGATTGTATGTCAATTTAAGATTGTATGAAATAATGACTCGACCACATAGTTTAAAAGGTCAGAAAGGTTAGTAATTCAGAAATCCAGTTCCATTTTTCCGAAGTAACTAAAGCTCCAGCACAAATCAACGTATTTAATTGCTGTGCTCAAATTCTAATTTTGAAGTGTTATTTACATCAATATTTTTTTATTACATAAGACACCTCTTCAATAAAAAAAATTAAAGTTAAATACAAAGATTAAAGATATAAATACTTAAGCTAAGAAATTTGTCTTTTTCAAATTTACAAAACTTTACGTACTATAAATATCAGATTTTTTAATAAAAATATCTTTAAGTTCAGTTTTTTTTGATAATTAGACCAAATAAGACAAAAGTTACATAATTTTTCGCTATATTATTCCAAGTTTTATAAATAATATACAAAAAATATTTTAAACATCTAACAAATTTATAAAAATATTTTTAAATATAATTCTTAATTTTTTATATTGACTTTGAATTATTTATAATTTAACTATTATTACATAATAAAACAAAGATTCTAGCTATACGTATATAACATGACATTAATAATTATTAAATTAAATTTTGAAATATTACTTGAAAATTAATCAAACAAATATTTATACTTCTATAGATATTCAGAGATAAATCTTGATCTTCAGCTGTCTCAGGAACTAAGTTTATTCTTGACGCACGAACGATGAAATTTATCAATGATAGCGAGTATGCGATAAAAGTTCCTCGTGCGCGAGAACAAGATGATCGAAGATAACAAACCGAGAAAGAAAGAAAAAAAAGGAAAATACTTTTTATACGAATTGTGTGTGTTTGCTAAAAACGTCGGTCGGTTTTCCGAGGCGATTGGTTTGGTTGGTTGGTTGGCTGTTCGATTGGCATCGAGAGCGCGTGTGTGCCCGCATTGATAAACCGTGAACGATATTTCACGAAATGTCGAAGGGCAAAGAATAGAATATGTCGAACAAAACCGACGACAAGAAAACGGCTGAAAGCGCAGCAACCATCCGAGATAACGCTGAAAACGCCAAACCGGCAACGAGAAAACACACCCGACGACACTACTCGTCGTAAGCGGGACATACAGAGAGGAAAAAATATTGGAATGGGGCCGGCGGTTAGAGTCGGCAGATAAAGGAGCTTAAACGCCTTCTAAACCCAACCCTTTAAGCGACAGTTTTACGACGACCATGCGAAATGGCCTCGCCGCATACCGGCTAAAGGGTTAAAAGTTAGCGGTTGGGCGCGGGTGGCGAATGAAACGAGTAAGGGAAAAAACACGATGATACCCCCATGAGATTCCGACACATTTTCTTCAGAAATAACTGGATTTTATCACTAGTGCCGCCTGGAAGACTAATAATAAAACGTAGGTGTGTTCATAAATATGTAAGTAAAGTTTGTTGCGACATGTACATATATATGGTTTAGTATATGTAGAACTAATGGTTGAAATTGGAATAGAATTGAAACAAACTTGATACAACGTCCATACATATTTAATTTCAGATATAACCAGTCGTTCGTTTAAAATATTTATGTTAAATATTAAAAAAAGTTCAAATAACCAACAATTTTTTTCTCTCATTAATTAATATATCCAGAAATAATATTTTATTGCACTGCGCAATAACCAAAATATCTTTCTTATCGGTGATTAAAAATTCGCAAATGATTACGATGCAATAAAATAATTAGAATATAAAATTAATCAAATTCAGTAGCGTGATTATGAAAATATTACTCATTCTATTTATACACTGATTATATATATATATATATATATATATATATATATATATAAATATGACTAACTAAAATTATGAGTTCATTGACCTTTCTCGAAGGAGAGAAAATTAAACGATGTCGAATAAAAATCTAATCTAATAATATAAAAAAACATTAACGCATACTTTTTTCTAAAATTGATTATATTTATTTGCAACGAAATCCTCGACTGATATGCTATTCATTCAATGTGTAACATAAATCTTGACATTTAACAATTCCATTGAAAGTAAACGTTAACAATCCAAGATACGATATTCACAAATTGAAAACCACTGATCTAAGAGTTATTTGGATAATAGATTTTATATGGTCGAGGATGACGAGTTCATTCTTCCAAGTCACTGAACTGACTGGTCATGACTACGAAGTTATTACTAGGATTGTAACGGTCTTATAGTTATATCCACGGTGATTACTAAATATTCGAAGGTCATTAATATCTTATACGATTATAGTAACAATGTATATAGTATATATATCTATGTATATAAGTATGTATATCTATTTCCTTTCATCCGTATTAAATTAAGCTATCAAAAGTAGCACATGTACAAAGAGACGTCGTCGAAGTCCGAGAGTTTATCACGAATACACGTCAGAATTTATAATTAAAGTAATGAAACGGTGAATGGTTCCATTTTTAACTGATCACACCCAACGGAATAGTACAAACATTGGAACGGTGCATTTCAAAAGAGCGTTAACATCCCTTGTGCTCACGGACCTTAATACAAAACAAACAGAAACGTTTAACCAACGGCGAAAGGGTTTAACGTGTAAACGAGCTACGTGACTGTACTTACGATTTATTTATACGAAACTCCGCTTAATGCTGAACGTTTAAATTGCGTAACGCAATATGTTTGCGAATGTGAAAAAATAATATAAAGTTGGCGCCATATATTTGAGGTTCAATTTTTTCTAACATGAAATTTAATTTAATAAAAAAAATAAAATAAATCCGATTCCCAACTTGTACGGAGTAATTCTAAAAATCATAATACAATAGTAAAAACAAATTGTTAAGTATCAACAATAACAATCAAGTGCTATTTTTTTAAGATACAAGCTTCGCTATCAGTTTTTTTTAAACAAGTACTTGTAATAAAAGTAAACGCGATTATTTGTTGTTAATTTAAATTTATGATGTAACGTCGGTTTCACTAATACTAGAAACGAACGACTTTTACATACATTTATATCGATCGAAGGAAACGGAAAGTTGCATCAGTGCAATCAGACTTTGAGTCACGGGCAGAATTAGTGACTAACGCGTGTGTACATATGGTGCAAAAAAAAAAAAGGGGATTGCGTGAGTCGAACGGATCATTATACCGTATAGCCCCCCACTAATAATTATATGAAAATGAAAGTTGAAAAAAGGGAACGTATACGAAAAACTGATGAATTTTGCGAAGTGCGGCTATAACTTTATATTTATATGATCGATTTCTAATAAATAATGTGTCAATGATAGAAACACAAAAATTACGGAAGATTCAATAAATTTTAATATAATAAAATTAATTTTGTTATACTTTGATAAAATGAGTATCCGGTTTTGATAAATTAGTGTTGTATATTACTCACAAATATTTTTTCATTTGAATTAAAATTCAATAATAATTTATCATGAAAGAAAATTGAATAAAAATCCGTTATTAACAAATACCAGATTAAAAGATAATCTATAGAAACATGAAAATAAAACAATAACATTACTCAATCATAATTAGTTCAAATATAGTTCGATTATAGAAGATTTTTCACTAATTTTCCTTTGTTTGGAAATTTATGTTCAGATTTTAATATAACTTATTAATGTAATAATATAAATATTGATAAAATCATTTAAAAAAATGCCTTTTAAGTTTTATGTGTTTTTTTTTGAGTATTAATTTTAAAAATAAAAAGAAAATGTCTAAATACTTACTGACATATTGTCGATATAAAATGAAATATCGACCGACAAATCATCTGCAAAAGATGAAATATTAGTCTGCAATAAATATCGATCAATAATAAACAACGTTGATTCAAATACGCGCAGATTTTTTAAAATCAAAAATTGCTTGCATTTTATGGCGAAAAAAAACATAAATAGAGAAAAAAAATAAAAATTCTATATAACAATGGTGATATTAAATAAATAAACGCGCATAGAAATAATAAATGCGTTAGCGGAACGCTTTCGAATATAGCATACATCCCTTGGGAAACATGTGTCTCACTTTGAAAAGGTCTCTTATTCTATATAAAATATATATACACACAAGGTAAAAAGCGGGTACAATCGATTGCACAATTCTTACGCAATATCCATTCATACAGACGCGTTCAATTGACATTATCTCGCAGACATTACATCCTCCTTTTATTCTAGACAAATGCCCCCAACGACTGCGACACTACATATACATTTTTTTCACAATCTTTCGAAAATAAATTTTATGTTCGTCGTCGTAATCGCCATTGTTGTCTAGTCGTAAGTTGTGTGAATAGAATTTCGCGTTTACTCTCATTAAAGGCGGTTCGGTAATTTGCGTCGCCGCTTTGATTTAACTCGATTACAATTGAGAAAAATTCAAACAGAAGAATAAAAGTTATTCAACGAGTATGAAAAATTTACTCTAGACACCGTTACACAAGATGTATTATTATACAAAGGAAGCGCATCCGGTTTACCGATTTACAAGAATTACATGTTTAATTCTATAATTTTTCTTCGTATATTTTAAACCGCTTAAAATTAAGATAAATACTCGACGAAGGCATTAATTAAAAAAATTATATAATTTTATTACTTGACAGCGATATGACACCGTAAAATTATATAATAGAGTTGAATGACTGGCATATTGAATATCATATTGAGTGTCAAATGGACAGGTCTTAAAAAATTAAAATACCTACATTTAGATAAAAGATTCCAATATGATAAAAATGTATATTATTGTTATGGCAATAAAAAATATCTACTTGCCAATCATATACTAGTGGTTTAAAGATCTTTACAAGAATGAAGTTGTAAAATGAGTAAAATTAAATAATTTAAATCCCTGATGCTCGGTATTTAAAAGTTGACAAAATTAATTATATATTTAACTAAAGACGTTTGTTTTGAATATTTTGAATTGTTATGACAATCAAGTCAAATTTACATCAACTTATGCTCATTATATCAACTTATACTAGTTATCGTGCGCAAAATAGAAACTATTTCTAAATGAGATCTGAAATCATCGATAACATTAATTTAACGAAAGTTGAATATATTTAATTTATTTTAAAATTGAAATTTTTGAACATAACAAATAACTAATTTTTGATCATTTTTTGTATGAATATCATATATACATCAACAGTGATTAATAATAAAAATTCGAAAACTATTACAAACTAGTATAAGAAATAAAAAATAATGTAAACAAACCTCGATTTAAAATTAAGTGAATTTTAAAAAAATAGTCTATATATTTTCTATTTACATTTTAAGAAATTCAATATTAAAAAAAATAAATGTTATATAAAAATACTAGTGATGTCTAAATTCCCAACCTTTATAGATGTCAATGATCTTCAAATTTGTTAAAATATGATTTTCAGCAAGTTATTGTTTTTAATGAGTTCCTAACCGACGAATTAATATTATAAGATAATAATATGTGGAACATAAAAATAAATTCTCTGCATTTCAGAAATATCGTAAATATTTCTCGAACGATGAGCATTATTGCTTATAAACAACAAATGGCCCTCGGCATTTCAGTGGAAAAAATGTATTTATTCAAAAGAACACCGATTCTAATATTATATATATATATATATATAGATATATATATATATATATATATATATATATATATATATATATATATCACAGTAAATGTTTACGTCAAACAAATACGTTTACGTCAAAAATCTCTCATATAAATATACCATGGAACTATATAAACAATGTTCCTTTATATAACAAACAATACAGAGGTAAAGTTCAATAAATAAAAATAGAAGAACCGTGACAAAAATTATTGCAAAAATTCATAACAAAAATGTTCTTTTGTTTTATCAGTTTAGTCATATGTAATTATAAATTTTAATATCCATAACTTAATATATGATAATTTCATTAAAAATATATTTAATATCATAAAATTTTCACACTTATACTTTTGTGAATAATGTCATTCAAAAATCCTCATCATAGATATAATAACATTCGACGAATAATAGTACCGCTTTAATAATGGCGAGGGTGAAGAATGTAATAAATTTTAGGCATTTCGCCGAAGCGTTCACTCGTAAAATATGCACACAAAATATGCATAAATGAAGTGCAGAAGACATTTTAGTAAAAGTTGTAAAGGGATATGTGTGTGTGTATAGTGTAGGGAAAAGATGGAGATAGGGGATAATGCGAACTGGTGGTGTGCTATTCGGATTTTGCCCTCCCCCTCTTCGAGGATCTCTGTCAGATTCACTTTATTCTGAACTGAAGTCGTCGCCCTCGGATAAGGGTTGGAGACCGGGAGATATGGGAATCGGTAGATTGAGAACGTTCTACGCTTTCTTACGAAAGTCGACCATTCGTCCAAGAACACAATGAACCGCGCTTGAGCATAACCCAGTCGTAACTATGGAGACTGATGTTCTTTTTTTTCATTGAAGTAACTAAAATAAGTATGAAACTTAAAAAATTGTACACGGAAACGTAAAATCTATATACACGCTTTAAACACACTCAAAATCGAAGAATACTGAGAAATTTCGTTCACGGAATGAAACTAATTGAAAATTCGAGTTCCAGAGTTGAATAACATCAATGATATTCTAAGAATCGTAACAAAGAATGAACAAAATCTATAATGTTTGCTAGTATCTTTTGAAGTGGCCGCTAAAAACCATATCGGTTCTGCTTATAAAAATAGGACACATGTTGATAAAAGAACTTCGCTTAGTTTTGAAACATTGATTTGAACTGATTACTGTATGTGTATACATAATAATAATTTACGAGGTTATTTTTTTATCAAAAATTGGAAAGAAAACATTTACTATTTATCAGCGGTCAGTATAAAAAGAAAATAATATTATCTATTCAAGGAATTCGTGATACGGTACATTAATTATATAGCTGTGGTATTAAATATTTAATAAGTAAATAATAAACTTTTTAATAACAACTGATAATATAAATTACAATTAAAAGTAAAAAAATGTAATAGTTCGTGTAATAAATAGAAATTGATATTTCTAAATTATTATTATAGTGTGATTTTTATAAAAATTAGACTATAATAAATTTAAATTTATTATAGTGTTTGATGCATTAAAATATAATTTTAAATAAATTTAAATTTATATTTTATTGCATCATATGTATAATTATAATATATTTAAGAAAAGAAATAACATTTTTATTTACACACACACACACATAGTTTTTGAGTTGTGTTCACTAAAAACTGATTTAACAACAATTTCAACTTTCAAAATTAAATTTACACATGAACAATACATTCAAAACAGAAGGTGGAATAGTCGGATGCCAAATGAGGTCCTGGCTTCTCTTACAGCAGTCAGCAAACAATACGTGAGATCTGCGGTATGCACGTCTAGAAAATGTAATAAACGAACTCTCAGCTCGTCCTAACTGCAACCTATACAGCTGTTATTCGATGTTTTAGCATAATTTGTATTTCATTTTGATTTTTTTCGGCAATATTTATATAATACTTTTTACAGGCAAGACATGATATATTAGCATTATTAATGCAAAATTCGGTGTGATGATGAATTTAAAAATAGCAACTTTAAACTGTCAAAATATCATAAATTATGTTATATTTCAACGATATACGAAAATAAAAATAATCTCTAAATTTCTAACAATGGATTTTTATATGAAAATAATTTTCTAATATATATATATATATATATATATATATATATATATATATATATATATATATATATATATATATATATATATATATGATATAATTATCATATTAAATTTGTATCAACCGTTTGTTAATATATATATTTTTTAATTACTAAAAGGCAATATTTTGTAATTTACAAGAATATATAGTGGCAAATCCAATATTTATAATGTCTAATTAGTATATAAAGCAGACTGCCTTTGCTAGACATTAAACAAAGTATGCTAGACGCCAATCAACAAATCTTTCTAACACAATGGCATTAATACGGCTCTAGGAAAAATCGCTGAAACATCACCTTAATTCACTGGCCAATATCTGGGCACGTGAGACGAACAAGAAATGTGCTTCAGAACTGTTTGCTTCAAATGGTTTGATTCTTGGACAAACACACGTAGCAGACAGCTGCTGCCTCGTAATACAAAAGCACGTTCCTGCAAGAACGGTAAACCGACACCGGTCTGCCACACTTGCCCACATCTCGATTTTACAAAATATATTTTGAGTTCATTTTATCCAAATGGACTTATTCGAAAATGAAAAACAACAATTTAATAATTGTTTCAATGATTAGATCTTTTCAAATGAATTGTTCGATAATATCTCCAAAAAGGAACAGGAAGAAAGGAAAGGAGGTAAAGAAACAGAAAGAAAGGGAGAGAAAGAGACTTTACTCCATTTTCCTGACCTTAATAATAATAAAACACAAATTTAGCTCGGGGCAACGACGAAATATGATAAAAGCGTAGCTACGGCAACAACTTCGTGCCTCGGAAATTGTATGAGTAGAAACTCGAAAATATACGTACACGTTCGTACACAACCTGTCTGTCGTGAACGCCTTTGCATTTTGTAAGGGGGAAAGAGGAGAAAACGGGTACGAAAATTGGCGATTTACTAGTCGTGCGCGAAGCGTGGCAAACAAAGGAACACTGTAAACAACCCGAGTGAAATTCGAGAGCATCTCTCCAAATAAATTTACCCGGTAATAGATCGATAAGGACGAATCGAAATCCGATAAAGATTTTTTTACAACAAAATAAGAAAACCAACACGTACTAGCGCACAAAATCAAATTCTTATATAATCGAAGGTGGTTCAATCACCATCGTAACCGTGAACAGTTCAATTATCGTCCGTGACAAAATCATTAAAGTCTTTGTGTCAGACTGTTGTTCGTTTGAACTGAACAGAAGGGTGACTTACGTACTTAACTAGTCAAGTTGCCGTGACTAGATAAGATGCCAAAAGGGGCCGAACAAAATCCTGAAGTGCCGTTGTCAAAGTGGAGCAAAAAGGAAGTTACTCGTAAATATTGACTCTATATGTATAACTAAAGCTACTAACCCCGAAAATACACTTCACGGACAGATATGAAACTTTCATAATTTCGTTGAACGAGATGAAAACCCTCAGCGAAAATGAATTTATTACAAAGCGGCCCCTCGAGTCGACAATTATCGAACGTATCTATTTCGGAAACATATGTGGCTCCAGCGTGAAAACAGGTAGAAATGAGGATCAAAAGCTATCTATAATATAACATATGTTAGACATACGATGAGAACTAAGTAAATAAAAAAAACTGTTGCATAGTAGTCAAAGCTGCATTGCATCAAAATATGTAAGCCATTTTCACAGGCGTAACATTAAACATGTTTTTAATTATAATGCATCTAAAGAAATTTGACCTTTGAAAAGGAATTCAAAACCTAAACGAAACAATTATAGATCTAAGAAACGAAAATATACTTTTGAACTCATATGACAATATGTGCACGCCGTTATATGTGAACAAATAATAATTTATTTTTGCCACTTTGTATCAAATTAATATATTTGGAAGCTTCAATAATAAAACTAACAGTATCCAGTAATATTCAAAACTAAACTATAAATTTAACGAATCTAGTTGTCTCTAAGCGTATGAGGAAATATAAAACCCATTACCAAAATTTAATTCAAATGATTTGACGTATTCATTATTGCTTTTATTATATATGAATAAATATTACTCAAACAAATCGATATCCACAATATAGAAAATATAATAATCTTTTTCAATTTAAAAGCAATACGGTAAAATAAATAAAAAAAATGTGGCGCTAGAATAGTTTCTTTATTCTGAGATTCATGACACTTATTTTATTTTCTACAAGAATCGTAACGCCAGTTCCAAGTCCAGTATTTAAATATATTTTTGTTTATGAAGTATTTGACATATCGCCACATTTTGATATATTTAAACTTAAAATATAAATATTTTCTTTCGATTATAATTATATTAAATTAATATTATAATAGTAACGCGGATTCAAATGTTTGACCTCGAAAAAATTAAATTTAGGAATTCGATTTTTTTAATTTTAAACGTGACATATTATCTTCGAAAAACGACCACAGTTTATTTAAAAAATAAAATAACACTAAACTCACCAAACGCACACAAAAAACGCGAGTGATATTTTTTTATGACATCAAACATCGCAAGTTTACCTGTAAGAGAAAAAAAAACGTTAAAAAATTATCATAATTATTATTCTTAACAAATTTAAATCTATTAAATGGAATCGAAGCGCGAAAGGACGGACGGACGACGGTAAAATAAATGAAAAAAAAAGACGGAATCCGTTTCAAAGGGTCAAATTTAATTTAAAAAGGAATCCATATAATAAATTGGAGGACGGGATCAAAAACGAGCATCGACAAGGAATGTCTTGAGAGATTTGGGGAGACACATACACACACAAAGAATGTTTAAAAACTAAGGGGGCGTACAAACGGTGACAATTTCGTCACAAAATTCAAGACTCCGAGAAAAGAAGCATCTGGCAACACTCCAAAGACAAGGAAATAAAAAAGTTAGAGGCACAACGTAGTATAGTTAGTACACACAACACACAGTCGGTATATGTAAACAAGCATAAAAACGCATCAAGACGATACACAACAAGAATATGAAGATACTAACATTTGTGTATGTGCACTCCGTTTTATTAAAAGACTCACTAATCTACTCGTTTGACATAAATAAAATACGTCATGGATAAATTGTTTCAACGTGTAGAACGCATTTAGACGGAAACCCCCGTTTCATATAAGACGTGTGTTTTGGTTACTATTTACTCTTCTACGTTATATAGTATTTTATATATGTATAACGCGCGTTTTATTTGTGTTTTAACAGAATAATAGACAAAGCGGGAGGAATTGCTCCCATGTAATCATATTATATTCTAAATAAAATGCTTTTAATATTAAAAATTTAGCTTTGCATTGTAAAGTGGAGCTCCTCGAAGTTAATAAATTAATAATTTGCGTAAATATTTAAACTTTTTATTTAGAATGTAATAAAAAAATAGATTGCAATTTAAACAATTTTGTCATAAGTATTGAATAATATAGTTCTTTAATATTTCTATAATTTATAAATATTTACACAACAATGTAAATACATGTTTCTTTTCAATATAAATTATTTAATTACTTATGGCACATATTGTACATATCATGTACATTTGGTTGTATAGATTAAAATATTTTTATCAGTTTCATGAAAGGAAGAAGAAAACCACATCCGTTCCTGCTATTATCGTGTATAAAAAATTGATACAAACCACATATTCTATAATGCATACCTATGCTATATAATTAATAATGTCGCATTCTATAATTAATATTTAGATAAATAAAACGTTTCATAAATCGTAATGCAATGTCAAGTTTGTTAAAATGGTGACAAATTAGAAAAAAACAATATGTGGTTAACGTTATATATCACATACACATTTATCATATAAATACAAGCAAATAACATATATCTTTACTGACATACAAATATTATATTATACTTTACAACATATAATATTCGAAATACACATTAGTATTTAAAGAATTTAGATAATTGTGATATATACAATATTATGTTTAAAAAAAGTATAATAAGAAAGATGTTAAAATAATATAATGTTTATTGGATAAATCAAATTAAATAAAAGGTACTATATTACGATTTTAATATGCAAATATTGGTTCTCAATTTTAATATTTGTTTGTAAATAAAATTTTAATTACATTTCCCAACAAAATAAATAAGTGGATTTTGTATAAAATCCATAAGTATAAGTATGGTAAGTATAGATTGATAAATCACTTTTGATTTTATATACATTAAAATATTAGATAATAACACAACGATTTAACATATATAAGTATTATTATAATAAGTAAAAAATAGGACAATTTAATTACAAACGATTTTAAATATGGTAAATGATAGTTATTTTACAGATACTCGTCACATATTATACTCGTCTAATACTTAACATTTTACTATTGTCTCGCGGTTAAATTGAGCAATAGAGACCTGTCATAAGACCGACTGTTAAGTCGAACAAGGTACATTGTTTTACAGTACGCATGTATACTAGGTACAATACTCGACAAAAATGCACAATTGCGATACATAATAATGACTACAATGTACATAACATGTGTTTTTTTACATATATGTGTGTGGTAGCCGATTTTTCAAACCAGAAAAGAACACTGAACATTCTTCGTTAAATAATGACTTGTAATTTCACATACTACGTACTACTATGGCCTTGTTATACAAAAGATTTTTTCAGTATACAAATATACGTTTTTTATTTAAAAAGTAGTATATATTTCGTTTTTTTTAAACGCGTAAAAAATTAAAATATAATATACTTTAAGTGGGAATCGTATTTAAAATATTATAAAGTACATTTTAGCGCGAAAATTCTACATTCACAATTAAGTTAATCTTCTTTGTTCCATTTTCTCTAACTTTAAATGTGGCAAAAAGCCAAACCAATATTAGAAAAACAATTTGCATAAAATGTTTTCAAATGCATAAAAGAAAAGAATTAAAAGATCAATTAAATTTATAATAATGCGTAAAATAATCATCATTAGACAGCTGTAATAATCATTAAAATCATAATATTTAAGTTTCGATTATCATTAATTTAATTTTCTTAGTAACTTTTTGTATCACACGGTTTAACTAAAAATGACAATTATGTAGTTAAAATCATTAGTTCATAATATAATATAAGTATAGTATATATATATATATATATATATATATATATATATATATATATATATATATATATATATCAATACGATAAAAATTAGACGAAAATTGAATATACAAAATCAATTTGAATTATAAATTATATATGCAATTCTTACAAAAGAGGACACTTATATTCGATTGACATTACTCTATAACCGATATGAACAATAATGTATTTTGATATTAAATGTTATAACGTAGAAATCCTTGTTCCAAATTCTACAGTTAATATATCCTCAAATTAAGACAAATTCTTACTTAAAAGGTAAAAAAAAATATTCAACACTGTATAATGACAATAGAAACAAACCATAAAGGTGTTAGAACAAAATATTTTAAAATTGTCGGAACAACCGAACTGTGAAAGCGTAAAGGTCGATTTAAAATATTCATATACGAAAGCTGAGAACCCTATATACACCTTCATAATATATAACTGAGGTAGTATGATACTATACAGATTATAAATAAGAAAAGACTTCGCCAACGACGAAACGAGTCACGATTTGTACTCTGAAGATGTATCGTAGTTTAATGAACCCGATCCTTGCTCGTGGATGATGGCGTTTATAGTGAATAAATCATATCGCGAAAAACGATCAACAGTATTATCCAAAATGGAGAGAAAAATGTATATATATATATATATATATATATATATATATATATATATATATATATATATATATATATATATATATATATATATATATATAAAGATATAAAGAATTATATATGTGACTTATGTGCCAAAACCTCAAAACCGACTGACAAATTTACCGCTAGCTACCTCGTTTTTATAATACAATAATAATGTGATAATAATTTTGCACTTTTTGCGTTACTAAAAAGAAACGCTGAAAAGAACACAATGTGGATATAATTATGAAAAAATGGAAACTTTTCAAAATCTGCAGCGCATAACTGAAAAGTTTCTAGACTTATGAAATTTTCGTATATAATACTACCAAAAACATACTTTTAAAGTCATACATGCATGAAAAAAAAAAGTTTATAAATTTGTAAGATCCGATGTTTTAAACATCAACATTGATTTGGTGATTTATTAACATTTTTATAGTATATTTATTCCAAACTTATGTAATGTATATCTATAATATAAATAATTATATATACCTGTGATTGTAATATTTTGAAGTTGTTATACCTTTTTCGGACATATTTAAATTAGTTTATCAATAAAATTTTGCATATAAAGATTTCTTAACTAAAATTTTATATATTTAAAAAAATACATCAATCATAGAATTAAATATATGGTATTTTTGAAAATTATGGAATATCATTTTATATACGAATTTATTTTTATTAAATATTTATTGAGCATAAAATTTCAAAAAAATTGATAATAGTTATACTTTTATGATAATAATACAAAAATCTATAAATCGATAAAAATAAAATGTTGTTAAACTATTATTACATAAAACTAAAAAAAAAATTGTATAAAACAATTTCTTCTAAAAATAAAATAATAAAATGCATTACAAATAAATCATATACAAATCACTAAACTAAACAAGATAAGTATTTATTCCAATGTTTTTATATAACCTTCTCTCAAAATACGCGTATTACAGAAAATTTCAGTTTAAAAAAAATAATACAAGATACATTCGTAATAAATTAATAACTCGTATTTAACAAAAACAGCAGAATATTTTCATACCATATATATTGTTAAGTAAAACAACATATAATTAAACGATATTGAAGTGTAAAAAATATAAAGTATGGTAACATACATCACATTTCAAGATAAATATTACAACTAAAAATGTCGTCAGCTACCGTAATATTATAATTATTTTTTTTATAGAAAAATTCATATTTATCAAATATCTTAATCGTACAGCAAGTTAACATCCAACACGTTTGACATCCATTAACAAAATATCTGTCGTAAATGCTCAATTGTCACAACGACGTTACAACTTCACCCTTTCATTAGACAGTAATTAAATGTGACTTGCAGTTCAGCACACATGTTGTGAACGTACAAAGAAAGTGACGAAAAGTTTTCTATAGAGCGAATTTTAACATTTGCTGTAAGTGTGTTTAATCGAGGCGAGAATTCTCTCGAATTATTATTATTATGAACGTTCTAATTTTGTTGTGAACGTGTAATATATTGTAAATATATGAGGTCAGCTTGACAAGTGAAGAAATGTAAACTCGTTTGAAAATTCTTTATATTTTTCTAAGAACAGCACAAATTTACAAAGAATTTTTAATATTGTAAAAAAACTAATTGAAGCATTATAACATTGTGAATGCCAAGAGTCGATATTATAATATATCTTAATTTTATATAAGACTAAATATTATATAGTAAATTCAGACATTCACATCCCTGTGTTTTAATATAAAACACATTAAATAACAATCCTAAATAAGATTGAGATTGAACATTTCAATCAATCTTTATTTTAATTAGTTTTCCAATCGTCGGGTACCGCGACCTCCAACCGAGTGGTAGAGTATTTTTTGGTGGAATGGGACGAGATCCAGAATCCTGAAATTGAAATGCGAGAAAACTTTGTCTCTAAACAAAGATATTTATGGTATTTACGATTCCGATAGTGAGATTTTTTTTAACTCTTCAAAAATACCTAATTTCGAGAAAAAAATAATCTCACCAAAACTTAACATTTGTTCATTGAAAACTATAAAAGTGAAACAATTATCTAGTTATCAAACAAATTTTGACAAATTACATTACATTTGATTTGTTAAAACTTAAATAAGATATAAATATATAGAATATTTTAATTTCCAACACAAATATTTTTTTAGTTATTTTTATCCGTTCATTACAATTGTAGTAACAAATATATGATTTATGAAATTAATGAGAAAAGCATTTCTTGTTTTATTTAACGCTTAGAAAAGGAAAACGTCCAAAAAGGTTTAAAGACATTAAAATAAAATATTATATAAAAAATATACAATTACTAAATATAGGAAAGCTGTATTCTATTTATAATGAATCATTTATATACCCAAAACCTAAAATATAAATCGAATTCCACAATATTTACTTGAAACGATTACGAAGTTATGAATATTTTACGTCGTAGCGAATTTCATGTTAATTTTCGAAATGTACACATTGGGATTACGCTATGCGTAGAGCAAGAAATTTTCGTTTCAAATTAATTATCCAATACGAAAGAGGTTCCAAAATAAACAAAAAGAAAATGAGAGAAAAATATACCAACAGTTTTATTGGGTGATCAAATTTAAAATTTCAACCAGCACTTACGTATATAATTCTCTAGACGATTGTGATTAAATTTAATTAATACATAATCCATAAACGACAAGACGTCGGTTATCGATTGCGTTCCTAAGGTTATAATAGATTAAATAATAAGAGAGCGAGACCTTAAGAGTCTTTCGTGAGAGCTATCTGAAAGCAAAACTCTTCTCCGATAAGTAGACGAAGCTCTTTCCCTCTTCATATTGAAAAACGGAGGGAACAATCGATCGAATTTTCATTAAATGAATGGAAAAGAGGGAGATCGACATAATTTTATTCGAGTCATTCTTCAATTGTTACCATACTTATAATGGTACCATCATTTGTGTGTTGTACAAATTTCGAATTGCGTCATAGACGGAATTGATATTTAATATAAAAGTAAGGGGTTTGAGAACATACAAAAAAATACCCCGTGCATTGTTACAATTCCGACGCACACACATGACGAGTATTAATTCAGATACGGGTCGATTAAACGGGAAATTAAACGAAAAGGTTGACGACCAACGAGGCACCTTAGATACAACACAAAGGCCAACATATACAGGAGAGAAAGTGACCACATTAGAGGTGGCACCGTTCGTCGATAACAACCGGCTACGGTGTTCAGGGGAATCGATGTTTCAAAACAAAAATATAACCTCGTGATGCGATCTCTACTTTCGAACAATTTTAAATAATAAATACAAACTTTTAACGATTATAAAAGATAATTAAATTAGTAAAAATAATAATAGATCGTAATATAATAATATATAGTATATTTTTATATAACAAAGACATAAAATATGTTATAAATTTGCTAATAAAAAACACGTGTATTAATGAAATAATAAAAATAGCAAAATAACCGCAAAAAAGGGCGATTTTATATAGAAAGAAAAAAGAATAAACCTCTTTTATATTCCTCCGGAAACGAATGAAATAATTTCGAACCATTCCATGCACGGCCTTTGGCGAAGACGAATATCGATCGAAATACCATATAGAATATATATATATAACACGAATTATTTGAAGTGAAACGTTTATTTAAAATGAAAATGCGATGATTACACGCCAACAATTAAATTTATTTATGCACAAGCCGTAACTAGATAATTTCGGTTTAAGCGTGCGTAAATTGCTTCTCAAATTTCGGGCAAAACGAGCTCTGAAACCACTCTGGTGAATATGATAATTTTAACGACCCACTACCGAACCGACCACACTATGGATTCATATGCCACACGTGAAACGAACGAATATAACTTATTTATATGATTACTATCCTTTACACGTACATAATATCAGTAGAACGTTGTTATAGTCTTTGCAGTCCCAGAGTTAATGCTTTAATTCAGTTTGTATATTAGAAACGTCGTAATAAAAAGCAGCTAAGTCGTGATGAGTTGTTACACACAACTGCAATCGGCGTCAGCACTTTTATAGCGCGTTAAACATGTAAACTCGGTTAAGTTTCGTTCCATGTAGTTATAAAAATCGTATAAAGCAATAAATCGTTGCAGATCGTATAAAATCGAACGATTTTTATTTTTACAACAATTGAACGGAACGTTTATTTGATCGAATTGTATACTAGATAGAAATATAAAAATATAAAATCAAATTAGACGTTACGACAGGTGGCGTAGCATAATAAATGTAAAATTTTAAATGTAAGATAAAATGATTATCGCAAGTCAAAATTAAAATATACTTTAAATTTATAATATCGTTCAAATGTAAGATTTATAGATTAAATACGTTTTGTTTAAAGGTAAGTTTTCAGATTAGTATTCGAAAGCGTATAATCTTTTTGCAAAAGTCATAATTAACTTTACGTTGAAATATATAACTTTAGGCTATAGAATAATAAAAAATCAACTCATTAATATTGGATGGAGGTCATTTAAAAAAAACGTTGCTTAATGTAAATATAAATTTTTTATAACTTTTATAAGAAATTAAAAATGATGAACATAAGAAATTTAATTTAGTTTTTAATTCTAATATTAATTTAAAGTTTAAATTAAAATATTTATTTTAAATATGGAATTTAATATAAAAAGAAAATATAAGTTATACAAGTTATTTCTTGTGGTATATATAACTGCACAAAACAATTTAATCGCTTGACAAATAAATAATTATAACAATTAAAAAATGATGTCACACGATGTCCCATTTTGAATTTATATTTATATATATAAAAATGTAAAATCTACGAGAATTTTTGAAATGTAAGTCTATAATCACAAACAAATGTTATATAATTTTGTATGGAAAAATCAAATTGAATGTGACCGTCGTAACAAAGATGTCGTCACTATTATATATAAAAAGAAAAACCAAAAACCACAGTTATTGTACGCAATCTTGTAATTGTATCAGAAGCAAGGTCGTTAGAGAACACAAAACGAATAAAACCTTCCCTTGTTTCGAGCAGAACGATTTCATAGTTGTTTGCTAGATAGAGTCTACGATTCACCATTATCGTTTCGAATAAAAGATTTCCGAAGGACGACCTTTCGTGCTATTTAATACCAACAGACAAAAATCTATTCACGCAATACTCTTAAATATATAAAATATGTTTCGGTGTTCAAAATTCAGAGGGAAAAGTTTTACGCGGTTTTTAAAGGCAAATTAGGAACAATTTCACCTGACCCAAGTCAAAGTGGATTACACGTTTGATTGATTCAGACTAAACTCGACGCACCATTGGAGTTCAAAACCGTTTCGGCAATTACCGGCGATTTATGATTCGTTTATGTCATTCGATCCGTCCCAAAGAGTAGATTTATGATCCGCACGTCACAAAGGATCATAAATATATCGCCGAGTGACGTTCGAGAACCATTAATTGGATTCACTCTAGCCACCCAATTTGTGCGGAAAAACAAAAATGAGGAAAGGAGAAAAGGACGAAACCTCGTTGTTTCGGATTCTGAATGCTGCTAGGTAGCGGTTTCGAGCACACAAGACTATTTTCGCCGGGTAAAAGCGTTGAAAATTACATGGACAAAATTGGATTTGGGCAAAGGCTAAAGGTGGCCTGAAAAAAAAGAGGAAAAAAGGAAGATTGCGAAGGATAAAGGGAGTGAATGTCAAGAGACGAGGTAAAACGTGAGAAAAAGTGCACAATTATCCATTTGGCAATACGTTTCGAGTGACCTAAAATTCGAAAACGTTATTCAACACATATTTTCATCAAAAAATAAAGAATTAAATATCGCAATTTATAAAATAAATAACAATGCAGTTAAAATAAATTAACGATTATTTAAAAAAACAGTTTTATATGTAAGTAAAAGTATATTTATAATATTCATAAGTCATATTTTGTAAATGAAAATATATATAGAAAAATAATTAAATGTGATAAGAATGTAGTAGTTCGCCATAGAACACGTATGACAATATGATTTGAGAAGCCAAGAAAATTTTAATTTTCCTTTTTCTAATGTGTTTAATAAACATGAAAAGAAAAACAAATTCAATAATATCCGTAAAAGACATTTCATTCAAATTTAACGATTATTTATTTTTAAAAGTGCAATTCATTAAGGGAAATAATATACATAGTATTTATGTATTTTAAATAATTAATTTAGTACTATGGGGCAAGTCATAAAAACGTAAAACTACGATATCATATCACCATAATTAAATTCTCATAATTTAAATAATAAACTATGATTATACAACAAATTAGATTTATTTGTAGTTTTTTGCTACAATTTATAATTAATGTTTTTTTTTCTAAAGATTGAGAATATGTAGCATATTTTGAGTGATTAAATGGCATTATTTTATTTCTATTAAAAATATTAATCTAAGTATATGCACATCAAACAGTAGTCTATTTCACGTTGTGAAACTCTGATGATCCGTTACCGTTGACTAATTATATAGTACTACCCATTAACTTCTAAATTAATCACAGAAGGGCTGAAAAGAGTCCCGTATGCCTCCATAGAATTCTACCCTGCACACATATATCAGCATATAAATACATTTATACAACTCAATTCGAATTCTTTTTCCATCTATTGTTTCATTATTTCTGCTATACGTCGCGTGCGTTTTGTCGCATAGATTGGCGTATAATCTGAACGCCGGTTCGCCTTTCACTTTTGCACGTTTCATTTTCTTTCTCAAATCGATGAATCTGAGAAAAACTGATGATCCACCGCCGATGTAATATTTTAAATACGATTCATTTGGCCGCACATTTATAAACGATAGCGTTTCAAAGCCAGTTTTACGATCGATTTCGTTCGTTGCAAAAATAAAAATATTACAATAGGTAACGACTCATTGAAAACCGCAGCATTGTCCGATTTTCGTGTGGATATATTTATTTTTATGAAGAATAAAATAATTGCAAAATATCCATACAAAATTCTCACGTTTTCACTTTTTCTTTTAAATAAATATGAGTTATATGAGCGAAAATAATTGTGATATAATATATGATAAAAACAATGAACGATAAAATTAAAAAAAAAGAATATATTATCAGTCAGGAAAGATTCAAAATCTAATAATAACAATCGTTTGTTTAATCGTAAGGAAAAAATACGTTTAAGTGAAAGTCACATAATCACATTTATTTTCATCGACCGAAAATTTCTCCATGTACGTGTAGTATTTACATAAAAATCTAGATATTATTTGAATAAAACTAATGACCACGTTCGAAAAAAAAGAAAATCTGTTGAAAAATGAATTTAAAATTATAATGCTGAATGATATGATGAAAATAATATAGATTAACAAAATCGACAGCGTCAGAATATGATGTAAAATATAAGAAAAACATTAGCAATTAAATCCAAATAATAAAATATCAAATAAATTAAATTAAAAACTTGACACGAGAATTACAAAATTAGAAATTAAAAGATAAAACTAAAAAGCTTATAAAATTAACGACATTTCTAATAAACAATTTGATGTTGTAATTAAATTCAAAATCGAATAAAATATAATAAAAATAATATTTTACAATACAATAACATATTCCACATATAAAACACATTTTATGACAGAAATAAATATACGTGTAGACATACATATTTATGAGATACGTAAAACCTATAAAATCCACTTAAATGACTTATTCTGACAATGTATCATATATAAAAAAATATAATTTCTATAAACATCAAAATACAATAAATAATAAGTTTATTTCGAATAATATATTATAGTAATATCTAAAAGTTTTAAAAATACAAATTTGTAAAATAAGGTGCAATAAAATTATATATTATTATATAAATAAATTATTAACTAACATCTGCTACATCAAGGATAAAAGTAGAATATCTAACAAGATAAGTGCATAAAATAAACTAATTTAACTTGTTCATATATTTGGGTTATATTTGAGAGCACAAATGATAAATAGCAAAATATTCATCGCAAATAAATATCACATATATCAAAACATAAACAGTATGACATAATATACGATACTTCTGAATAAAAAAATGTCAAACTACTACTAAAAATAACCACTACTAAACAATTAGAAACTATAGTTATATGAAGTTTGGAACAGTTAAAAATGAAAATTTTATTGATTTTTTTTTGAGATTAAAATTAAGAATATTATTGAAGTCAAGATGCGACATGTGAAATATTCATAAAACAATAAGTACAATAAGCGATGACCAGTTGCAATTTTAAGGGAGTCGCATAAATTTAATTCCGTTTCATTAGCGACAAGACTAAAGGGGGGTCTCCACGGTGATTTATCGAGTGAAACAATGCCCCCTCCTGCAGCAGCAATTTGTCACAATTAAAAAAAGAGCAACAACCCTCTAACAGAAAGAGTGGGAAAAATGAACCTAAATAATTCAAAGTTTAATTTGCTGGAAATATAATGAAAATAATTTTGGTTTCATTTTAATTTCAAACTAAAATTCATAAAAAAATCTACATAAATAAGAAAAAATACCAAACAGATTGTTTTCGGATTTTATTTATATAATACATACTATATATCTATTTTCAACAAATTAAAAACTGCATTATATAATGAAATGAAGGCAAAACAAAACTAACTATAATATAAATAATACTGAAAGAAGCTAAAATTTTGTCAAAAATTGCATATCAAAAAAGAGAATATTGATAGTGAAATAATATTGAAATCAATATTAATTTCATTTTCAAACGATGGATGATAATTATGAACAATATTGGATTATAAACAATGTGTCATTTTGAATATATCGAACGCAAAAAAACTGACTTTCAAAAATTAGTAGATTTAGTTTTACAACTCAATAATAATACATAAAAAGTATATTAGTTACATATAATATTAGTATTAATTCTAATAAAATTTTTCTTTAAATTGGCGTACAACCATTAAATATGAATTTTACAACAATTACGGTTTATATCCAACGTAAATTCGATCGATTGGTACTATGTAAAAAGCAGAACTTTTTAAATTTCTCTCAACCTTTGAATAACTAAAAAAACTTATTGTACCCAGAGAAAGCTACCGAAACCATATCGTGGACGCAATACCAAATGTAACCGAGCGGAACCATCTCGAACGACAGTATCTGAATTGAATCACTTTTTTTCCGGTTGAATACCTGACAGTAATAAATTTGGCACATCTACATTTCGAATACGATATTAGGTATGACATTTGGAATATAAAAAAAAATAAAAAGAAAAAATACATTTGAATAAACATGAACACGATTCTTCGCTAAAATTTGATTATATCTGCGAAAAAAAAACAATTTGCGAAGAAAATCCTTGAAATAATCTATCTAAACATGTACTCGAAGAAGGACATTAATTTGACCATTTCCTTAACGTAAACGAGTTATCTCATCAATCACAAAACGAATAAATCGAGCCACTGACGAGTTAACTCGGTTCACATTTTATCTCTTCTTTCCTTACAAAGAAGAGATATATTCCATTCAATATACAAAGAACCAAACACATTCAAACATTTTTACATTATTCTCTTTTTCGGAATAAGGCATTTTCTTCATAAAAAATATTTTTTTTTTAATTAAAACGTAAATTATTTGTATAGCTCTACTTTCACAATATAGTATAACAAATTCCTAGTTGAAACGAATATTAAAACAAACAAAAATATTTGAATTCTGATATTGAATAAATTAATAAAGTATGTAATATTAAAAATACTTATTTGAAAATATTTTTAATGTTATTATAAATCACTATTTTCCATGTAAAATATAAGAAAGAAAACTTTATATATAACTTTAGCTCACATAAATAAATTCTAACAATTAAAAGAAATTATATTTATATTTCGCAATTAAGATATTTATAAGTATAGAAAATAAAATATTTAAAATTATCATTATAATATTCATTCTCCTATTTTCTCAATTTATAAATCTAACCATGTCCAATAAATATAAATACTAATTATATAATTTTGATAAGAAACATTACATATTAACATATCATATTTTATATAATATGTAATATATAATAGTAACAAATCATATTTATATACTGTGGAAAATCGAAGAAAATAATAAAATTTTGGAATAACTTTTAATTCGAAAAAAAAAAACAATACTTATCTATATAAAAAACGAACAAGGTTTTATATGAGTCGGTAATGAAATTGTAATATAATTTCCTAACAGTATAACTCAAAAACATGAACATTTTTTATCAGTAATGACCGTAAATTAACATCAATCGCAGAAATCCCAGGGTTAAATATTTTCCATGAAAAAAACCTTACTGCAGAATGTACATTTATTCCAATTGAACGTCGGATACATCAGAGATGGCACAGTTAAAATTGAAATATGTCCGAAACGTTCCGTGCAAATTATTACGATCACTGTAATAATAAACCCGCGGTGCACTTTATGATGGCGTTAACATTAATTAATTCTCAGGGCCGGAGTGTCAATTTGGCCCAGAAAGTGAGTACGAAAGAGCAAGTTGGCAACGTTAGAGCATAAAAAAAAGAAAAAAATATACTCGGGTTAAAGTGAGGGTGGAGATGAGAAGAGCTGAAGTAATGGGGCGTAATGGCGAAAGATACTGAAGTACAGGAGAAGAGCTTTCGTCGGCGGTTTCTGTATATGAATGTGCAGGAGATGGTTAAAAAAGAAAATTATAAAGCCTTAATATTCGCAGACATTTGCGTTGGCCATTAGGCGAACTCTGTAAATGTAGAAGGAAAAGTTGATGACTAAAAAACGATGGTATATGAGCACATTTCATTACTATGCAAGTTTTTTTTGGCCAGTTAAAGAATATGCAAATGTGGAACAGATATTATAAATGATGACGAAGATGACTGAACTTTGAGAACGGCAAGACGTGTGACGACAGGTGTGTTCATTCGCGACATACTAAATTACGAAAAGTTATGAAATCTTGGTATCGGAAGTTCAGTAGTTTGATATTATGGTCATCTTCAAATATTTCACATTACAATAAAAAAAACTATATAGAAATTATATGTATTAAGTAAAGTTTATGAATGAAATAAATAATATTAGTGTTGATATACAATAAGAGGCATCTACAAATGTGTAATAAATACATATAACAAAGAATATGATTATTATATTATTTTAGGTGAAAAAAATATTATAGCCTGAACAATTCCAATTAACCGATCAACGTTTATAAATAAAAATTGGACATATACTTTTATATTTATAGTTTTTAATCAACAACGGCAACAAACACATTATGAAGAATTAAGTTTTTCAAATAAACCTCAATTTCCTGCCATCAATTTCATGAATTCCTTTTACTGAATTGAATCTCAGATTTATATAGAAGGAAAAAATATTAGGCAATGCTGTGTCACTGTTGTTAATCGACAAATCCTATGAACTCCATTATTACATTAGATTTATTTCACTTTTATTTACGGTCCTATAATTCGTTTATTTGGAAATGATTTATAAATTTACTACATAAAACATTCAATACAGATAGATAATTTACTAAATATAACTAAAATTCAACTTCAATTCAAGTATATTTAAAAAAAATGTTTAACAATAAAAAGGTAACACGATATATACCTTAAAAATCTAGGTAAAAATAACAAAATTGTAAAATAAAAAAAAAATCTAAAAAACACCCAACTGCTTAATTTAAAATCACGAGCTAAAAATATACAAAATCGTGAACAATATAATTGATTTGCTTAATTTAAATTTAAAAAACACAACAAAATAATGTATAAAATTAAGTTAAATGAACGAAGTGGAATCTATTTTTTAGGAATGAAGCAATAAAAACATTTTTAAGTAACAATAAATGTAATAAATATACCAAGATTGGCAATAATATAATTTTTGATAATCAGGTTGATAGTTGAAACTTACTACAAAATACATGTAGGTTTATGAACAATAATTAGTATAAAAGAAATTGTTGATTGTTCATTCATTCGGAGAACAAATTTCAAAACAATTGATTTCACTTTCTCACAAAACATTTTTGATACAACTGTTTGTAATAAGTATTTAAATTTTTTACAAAAATAAGATAATAATTACAGAATTAAAATCGCATATAAGTAGGTTAACCAAATGAAGTTACTTGATTTTTTTGAAGACTGTGTTAGTTCTAAATATAATGCTATATATTTTGAAATTCTATTTCTTTACATCACGCAAAAAAATGTTATCTATATCGATAGAAAAAACAATAAAAATAAACATACATATAAAAGATAATAAAAATTAAATACCAAAACAGATATCATTGGAATGAATTTTATAATTTGTTTTAAGAGAAAATAAAAATGTCACTAGATATATTTTGAAGACTTATTTATTTGTATTCCTTTCATATTTCAAGGCGAAACAGCAAAAATGCTAGATAAATTTTGCTAGTGCCTTCACGAGGAAACTCGTAAAATGAAAATCAAAAAGGTCAGATAATTTAAAATTATAATTTTCGTCCATAAAATGAATATAAATTGCGGATATATTTCCGTATTATCACGTAACATTTATCTTTCTTTACACGTAATTTATTGTATTGTTAAAAGCTTTAAATATAAATCTAAACATTGCTAATTTTCAATACAGTAGTTTCGATATACAAATATTAAGTTACTAAAAGAATAACTGGACTATCCGACTTTGATCCATATACACAAGTCACGTTGACGCAAACGTGGATTTAGGAAAAAAAAACATATTTCTATATAACCTTGTACTATTTTTGGGAAAATCCACTATTGTACTCTCGAAAATGAACAAAATATCCTTCTGCAAACGTGACACAGAAAATTAGTTCACTATTTCAATAAATACTAAGCACTCGGACTTGTCCAAGAAAACCATCTCCGTCTTGTACCTGTTAAAGTTGGTCACCTTAATCCAAACGGTAAAAGATCAGTATGCTATGTAGTGTAGTGGGTCATTCGAGTGTCCGCACGCCACAGTTTGGAAGCCGCTGGAAAAGAAAACTGCTTGGAATACGAAATTAGGGAACGTTTGACATGGCCAAATCGGTCATTTGACATTTATGCATACATTCGTGTTTAGGGCAGATCACCAATATGACATGCAATGGAACCTAAAATTTTTCTGTATTTAAAATATACTATTCAATTTTGCAATAAACAATAAAGACTCCATCATATAGGAAGAAAATCTAACGCACTTATTAAAATACATAAAATAATAAATAATTATGTACATCATCATGAAAGCATTGCTTAAACGAAATATATATTTATAAAATATTGGTATCATTGTCGTGAATAATTTCACAAAAAATAGTAAACACTCTCCAGTTTTGTGTAGACTTAAATAAAAAAAATATTTTTTATTCGAAAAACCAACGCAAACTCAAAACAGATGATACTTTCATACAATCAATCGAATTTTCACAATATAATTAAAACGATAAACACGAAGCTTTCTAATAATCGAAATTATTTATTATTAATTTCGAAAAATACATGTTTTAATTAAGTATTCGAAAACCAAGTCTATTGTATGAGATGTATTATTCAACAGAATGTATTATCAACAATAACTTTCACTGGAAAATATCTATTTTTTTAAAACTTATATAAATAAAATATATTATTTTAATGTTATTCTCATATTTCCTTACATTATAATTTAATTTAAAAGAAAAGGGTTAAACAATATTTTAAATGAAATCGTTTGTAATGTTAAATGTTCTGTTACTTTTATTCTAAAAAAAATAACTAACTCTTTCTCCTTTTTATTATTAAAAATTTGATCCAAAATAGTTTATTTCGTTAGTTAAAATTACTTTCCATTGTTCCGACATTATTCAATCTATTGAAATATAAGTCTTCTCTTTTAAAAGCAAATTCATCTTCCTCGAACATTTGAACAAATATTTCTATTAGGAAAATTTTATAACGATATGAAAATGTAATCTGACAACGGAATATAATAAAAATATAGAGTTGAACAATATCAGCGTTATTTAAGGTTTTGTTACCTATACATGATTTAGTGTTACTAAAAAAAATATACCATTTAATATTAATGGATATTTAAACCGAATTTATATTTAAATCATGAAGTTACTATGCACTGACGATCAGACATAACCTTTTTGATTTATTTCAGAAATTAATATTTTTACTTTAATAAACAATATATATATGTATATATATATATATATATATATATATATATATATATATATATATATATATATATATATATATATATATATATATATATAACATGATTTCATAAATATACTATTCTAAAATAATAAAAATTTTGCTTAAAGAACCTTTCCAAATAAATCAATAGTGTGACATTCATTACAGTTTGAAGGTCTCTCACTTTTAAGGAAATATTAAAAAAAAACATTTTTTAACAATAGAACATTTTAAATTCAACTATGTTTTTAATATTTACAAAATTGTAAATATTAAAACATAAATGATTGAATATAAATTAATTAATAAAAAATCCAGTTTCCCAAATACATATTTTTTTTTACAGAAAAAACATTATAACACAATATAACTGTCTGCACACACGTCAAAACGTTTGCTTTACGTCAATAAAAGCCTTATTTCTATTCAGAACTTTCAAAATAAATATATTTACATACATGAGATTTTACTCGTAGTCGGCAACAAAAGGAGGAAAAAACTCTGCAACAAAAGGAGGAAACAACCAACTTGAAAGTTTTAAAAATTCGCACGATAAAATGCGTACGTGCAAAAGTAATAAATATTTACACGAGGAGAAATGTTTTAAAACACGACGACAGAACTTCGAACATTCGACAATCAGACTGCGGATAAAATTAACTTTTATATACGAAACTCGTAATTTTCGTATTTTTTATTATATTTATTTATCTTTTATTTTTATTTATAGAGTAGTTGATATTTCATTGTAATTGAAAATATCAATAAACGACAGTATAATGAAAATCGTCTTCAGAAAATATACATATCGAAGATTGGATAACATCGCAATCAACAAAACTTACTTACTATTCAGCACTAAAACCATAAAATGTTAATTTAAAAAAAATACTAAATTTAAATTTTGTACAATTTTAAAAATAATGTAAAAAATACAAAGTAAAACCAAGACTAATTTTTCTTTCAAAGGTGAACTGTTTTTTTATTAAAAATACATATATAAAACTTTTACGAAATATTTTAATCTAATTAAATATGTAATTATATATTGTAGAAAAATTATCCATTATAATAAATTAATTCAAATTAACATCTTAAAATAGAAAACTATACTATTTTAGTTGTGAGAGGCTAAAACATGCACATTGAAAAACAAATAAAGTAATGCAATTTAGTATATACATTTTTTAATTACTAATTATAAAAGATATGTTTTTGGGATACAATCATTATTTCCCAGATATATTTTACATTATTCGAAAGGAAATGGAATACACATAAAGTGTTAAAATTAACACTGGCATTGCAGTAGTAGCGTAGTAGATTTGACTACGTTTATTAAAACTCGGCCTTTGTTGATGAGAAACCCGAGAAAATTCAAGCAAGGTTCACAAAAAATTTGCACGATTTCTTTGTTTTAGGCTTCGAAGGGAAAACCGCGAAAATTCATCCGACAACACGTTTAGAATATAAAAATACCGCCAGATAAGTATCCATAGCTGCAACCACATAATTTTAAACTACCACCTCAAGTTAACACATTATATAAATAGTACTTTAACAATTTCTAAAAATAAAATATTTTTCGCAAAATTCATATTTTACTTATAACTTTACAAAAAATCTCAAATATGTATAGGCAGAAAACATGATTTAGTTTTGTATATAAATATTATTTCTCAAATAGGAAACAAATATTTACAGGCACGCACAATGCGTTATATATTATTATATTATAATTACTGTAAATATGTGGGTCCAACGTCCTAATAATAAAACTACTTAAATTTATGTTATCAAATAAAATCCAAAAACGTTATATATATATATATATATATATATATATATATATATATATATATATATATATATATATATATATATATATATATATATATATATATATATATATATAATACTAGTTGATTTTCTTGCATACAGCACAAACATTCAATAACTTTTATTTTTTTTAGATATATACTTAAATTATTACTAAAATCTATTTAGTTCTTGTACCATTTTTATGTTAACAATTTCATATATTTTAAAAATCGATATTATTCATTAATGACAAACAAAATAAATTAATCACTTATTTATTAATAAAAAAAACAAATATCTCTTTTTGACGAATTAAAAAATAATTATAAGAATTGTAACTAAAAATAATATACAGCAATATACTAAAAAGGATTAAATTCTCTTTTCTATCAGCAATGCGACACAATTATATCAAGTGTCATATATTAAACCTTCATCTATTCAAAAATTCTGGATAGTGACATAAGAAAAATAAAAATGAATTTGGCTATATTGTTTCAAAATACAATACAACAAATAACTTATAACAATATTATTACATACGAATAATACGATCTATGCATATGTAAATCGGTGATTCTATGCGTATTTCCGGCCGTTGGTAAACCAAAATCAAAGATCGCGCACATATTTAAACAATATTTTAAATTAACGTACAATTATTTAATTTATAAATTAATCGAAATTAACATCACAATGGAAAATCCGTATTTTTAACGCACGATAATCGATCAAGATAATTAACAAAAACGGCAAGGTTTTTACTCAACTATAATAATACGCAACGTATATATTGCATTAATAACGAAATATTTAATTTATTATATATTTTATTACTTTTTTAAGGTGGATTGATAATTTGATTGATAAAATATTTTATAAATTTATTAAAAAGAAAATATGTGTTAATTTATAGAAAATATTAAGATTAAAATAAATAGTAGACAATAACAACAATGAACAATTATAATATCTAATCGAATATTTAAGTTAACTTTGATAAAATTTTATCAGTTTAAATGTTTATATATATATATATATATATATATATATATATATATATATATATATATATATATATATATATATATATATATATATATATATATATATATATTTATATAACTTACAATACAGTAATATATATTAACTTTTTCTATACTTTAGCTATCAAATAGAAATGGTAAATTTCTTATTACTTTGAATATACATTAATAATTTGATAACATTATTTTTATCGCCGATATTATTATGAAATATTAATTCTTATTTTTAAAATTATAAGTTAAGGTATCACAGTCAATTTATCGACATAATGTAATTCAGAAAATACAAAACTAGGTTCCGAGACAATTACATTTGGAATAAAACGAATCAAGTTCCAAAATCGAATTTCACTTTTTGGTAACTCGCGTATTTTAATTTAACGACAACACATTTTTTAAAAAAATATTTAGAATTTCAAAACTCATCAAGAAAAGCGACAAAGGAGTCTTTTCCGTTTTTTTATATCGAATATTGAGTATACAAAAAATATTTTTTTTTTATATATCGATGAAGCGTTAAAACTCAAGGTTCGTATCGTCGTATTCGTTAATATCGATCCGTTACCGTTCCCGAAACGCTAATACGTCACTTTTGGCGTATACAAGAGTAAATATTTTTAAATAAATAGTAGACGTACGAAAACTATTAAAAAAAAATGAAGACGAGTCGCGACTAAAAAAAAACTACTTTAATATATTTAAAAAACATATTCGATCGCATCGTAATATTTTGAAATATTTCGGTCGACGAATATATAATTTATTCTGAAAATTATATAGTCTTTTCTATTTGGACGACGCCGACGCGACTCGATCGTTTTTTTACAAAGAAAAGAACGGAAACGCAAGTTCGCGTCGCCGCCGAAAGAATTTATATAAGACGCGCAGATTTATTTCCGTCGTCGATCGAAGTTTCGATCGCAAAATTAAAAACGGTCGACGGAGAAATCATCGGTTCGATAACGCGGGCGCATCAATCGAACGATACGTTGGCACACCTGACAGTTTGACATTTGACGTTTGTTTTCGCAATAACAATCGTCTGATCGACGGCGACGCGCGCGAGGAGTTTCGGGTTCGTTCCCGTTCGCGCCGTCGATTAAACGAAAAAACCAAAAAAAGCGACGGCAAAAGATCGAAAGACGCGAAACGTACGGTCGTGAGGCTGTACTGTCGTACGATCGCATCGTCGCATCGTCGTATCGCGCGATCGATGAAAGGGCACAATGACAAGTGTCGACCGTCGAGAATCAACATGGCGGTGTGACGGTACGAGCGTCTAGCGCACGAGCGCGCGCGCGTAAATATCAAAGAAATAAAAAGTATTAGAGTATTCGAGCGGCGTTAACCTTGTCGGCGGGCACCGTCTTGGCGGCCATCATGGCGAGACGAAGACGAAAAGAAAGCGGCGAATCGGTCGCACCTCCTCCCCCTCCTCCGCTTCCTTTACCGGGAACGACACAAAAAAAACAACAACAAAGAAGCGAAGCACTGTTAGGCCGTCGGCGAATATCCCACGTCACCGGCCTATCGGACAGAAAACGTTGTCAATGCGCGGGGCGGGGGCGAGGCGGCGCGCGTCCGCAACTCGAACGCCCACACACCCACATAACGGCGCGTCCGCGCACGACCGCTCTCTCCTCGACCACTGAACGAAGCGCCGCGCGCCGCACACCGTCGACACTTTCGCCAACCTTCCGCGACGTAGCGCGCGCGCGCGCACTCGCGACGTTCGACGGACGAAACGGACCGTCTTTTTATCGCTAAACGTTTTATCAAACCGTTAAATAAATTTACGTTCGCGTTTTACAAAATTCCGCTTTGACGATCGTAAAATTTCGACCGCGTCCGCAGAAAAATGATTCAAATTTATCACCGACAAAATATACAATTCGATACAGAATTTCTAAATCGACGCATTGTAACCTCGATACCGATCGTTAAGCGATATTTTTTTCAATAATTCCTATCATTTTTCCACGGAATTATGGTCGTCATATTCGACGATTGCGATAACGTCCGACGGCTGTCAGATGCGCGCGTTTGACGGCGCGATTCTCGGCTACGAATTTCGCTCGGAAATTTGACCGTTTGCGGCTCTTCAAATTAGAGCTCGAAGCAAAAATTGCATTCTCGAGCGTCGAAGCCTGCCGCAGAATTGAATTTACTTTTTTCTTCGTATCGAAAAGAATGAACTCCGTAAACGATATAATATGGAAAATGAATAAACATAAGTGACCAGAAAACGACGTTACCGAAATCGCGAGATATCGCACCGCGAAAAATACGCACAAGAGTAAACCTTTAAAAACCGCTTTTCGGAATCGGACTTTTTTGGAGAATTTGGTGAAAAAAATCTAAACCAGCTGTGTTCAGAAAAATAATTTATTTCAAATTTTTCAAAAATCAGTCTTAAGATTTTTTTATCAATATAATATATATATATATAATATTTATATCACAGATTGCTCCGTTCTTAGTTTTTTCATCACACACTAACCAAAGCGAACATTAAACATGCATACATCGTCAATTATTGAAACGAAAGTAGCAAATAAATTATTAAAAAAAGACAAATACAGATATCTAATACAATTAATATTATCGAAAGGGAAATTTATAATTCGAACCCGCACCAAAATTAGATCTCGAGCTTGTTCGTAATTACAAGAGTGCGGCATCACAATTCGTAAACCAATAAATGATTCGAATAGAAATTTTTCATTAACGACAATTATCCGCAGAATACGAACAGAAAACAAAACCGAAGGCGCCGTTAAATGAAATCCTATTATACATATAATTTGAATAAAAATTTACAGAACATAAGCGTTAAAGCGATGACAGAATAATTACAAATAAAAAGTATAAGACATGTATCTATCGTGTTTACGATGAGTTTTGCCAATAAAAAATGTTATAACATTATGTTAAGATAAACTGTATCCAAATTCGTCCAATAAACGGTACGTTTCTACTGTTAATAATTTATTTTACACAAGATTGCTTAGTGTAAATTTGGATACAATTCCAAATTGCATATAAATAACGATTTTTTTAAGAAAATCAAGCTGAAAACAAATACTTTTTTTAAATTAGACTATATTAACAACCACCTTGGTAATTTTCTACATGCAGTGTTTATTGTGCATAACTAATCTTATTAAAATTCTCGCGAGATTATCTTGATATTATTCACAAAACAACTAAAAGAAGCATAAATATCAATATATGTATAAAAGTGCATTTTCTACTTTAACCATTTTTATTTTTATCGAATGTCTTATATTAAGAGTTAAAAGCAAAAAAGTATAGCTGTTTATATGATAAACAAAATGATCCCGATATTAAATTAACCATATAAACAAACAAAATTATTGTATAAATAGAATATTTAGCTGCTTTTAAGCGTTTAAATTAACAAGCTTTTTAATATCTAATATCAGACTTCGATTTTTTTCTTTTACTTAAACTTATACTATAAAATTACTAATTTCGTTTTAGCAACATTTACAATAATCTTATAAGGGCGTGCATAATATATACTTTTTCGAAAATCTTTTTACAAAAATATTATTAGAAATTGAATAACAGAACAGTACATAAATGCATTTTCAAAATATCATAATTATTCGAATAAATATTGAATTTTAATAAATTGCATTTATTTTAAAGACAAATCAAAAAAGAACTCAGGTTAATTTGAAAAAGCAATAAAATTTGCCAATTTTAAAATTAAAAATCTTGAATATATATATATATATATATATATATATATATATATATATATATATATGAATAAAATTACACGAATATACTGGTCGAAACTAGTTAAGATTTTAGCCAATAAATTTCTTATCAGTTTTAAAAAAAGATATTTTCTATTTAATAAATCTAAAATGTTAATATATTCAGAGTTAACAGTAGTACAACCCAATATTGGTAAATATTTCACTCGCGGAATGTACTAAAAATTTCTCGAAACTTGCGTTTGTAAATTTAAATTTAAAATAAAGCTTTAGAACAATGTTTGCAAATTTGGAAAAAAAATATCAAAAAGAAACCAGTTATAAACATACTTGCTTGTCAGCTTTTAATTTACACTTTTTTCATTTAAAAATATTTGTAAGGAAAGTATACACTTTCCTTAATATGCAACGTGATAAAAAAATATTATTTAAATATAATGGTAGTAATAATTAAGATTATTCATTATAGAAAATTCACAAATACTAATTCAATATTTTTTTCACACATAAATATAGTATAAATTATTGAATATAATTCATTTTGATATATTAGGAATACAAAAGAAAAAAAAACAATAATTCTCGTGTATGTAAAAAATAATTTACATTTATACAGTAATAGAAGTAATTGTCAATATAAGAATTCGTGAACAATTCGAGAGTGAAAAAAAAATACATATAAAATAAAAAAAAACAAGAAATGTGCCTTCTGACATTTTTCAATTGACATGCATGTATAGAAATACATATAGAGCAGATATAATTGTTGGTAAAACGTTATTAACCATTATAATAATCGTTTCAATATAAGATATTGCAATAAATGATATAGAAACTAAAAATTAAGTATGCAATTATTAAAATATAATACTTACCTTTGCACAATAGCTAATTATATTATATACTGAACAAAAAATAAGGAAAAAACATCGTACAAAAACTACTTTTTAATATGAAAATAATGAAGTTATAATAATTAATCAGAAATTAGAAGGACCTGTTCCATAATTTTGAAAATACTAAAAGTATATCTATTTTATTATGAAAATAACTTCAATATCACATTTACTAAACAATGATAATTTTGATTTTGTTAAAAGATGAATTAGGAAAAATCATAACGGAAAATTCAGATACAACGAGTATTCAAAAAATATAAAATAAACACAAGATATTGAAATATAAATAGAAATATGAACGTAAATATCATAGGAAGCCGTTTAAATTTAGAATATTCACAAATGAAACATATACCTAATACATCTACACATTTGTTCTTACATTAAGTGTTCAAAAAAAATCATATACAAATCTTGAAGAATAACAATTTTAAAATTCAATACGAAAATCATAATTAAAAAAATATATATAAGCGCCAATTGTATAAATATTTATAGATAATTGTTAAGGTTTTTCAATTAAGACGTTTTATTAAAAAAAAAACAAAATTTAATCACTTCACATTTGAGAAATGGAAGTCTTCTTTAAATTAAAACAGTACATTAGACCGCATATAACTTGCAAATAAAAAGGTGTAATTACTCAAAAATTATAACGTTTTGTGATACTCACGTTATGTTTTTAAGTTATAATTTTCAAAAATATAAATATTTTCCCTTTCTATGCAAGACTATATAGAAGGTCTGAAAATGTTCGCACACATCAATGAACAGTATATAAAAGTATTATTTTTTTAACTACAAAAAAAAAATAAGGACCAGAAGAGAAATTCTGATACAGAGGATAAAAATTAAAATAAATACTATACACTTCAAAAATGGCAAAAGTACATGGAAAAATAAACGTAAATATATTAAATTAGAAGCACCAGAAGAGCGCTACAATATATCTTCTTACAATTCATAATAATAATACAAAATTCTAATGAGGGAGATATGTATATCTGAAATTATTAAAACAGGAACAAATAGATTTAATGGTGTATAATGAGAAAACAATGATGATAAAATGTACATTAATAAGGACAAAAAAAAAAGAAGAAAAAAACATTTTTAATAACTCCAATAATTCTTCAAATAAATAATAAGAAAAAAAAGAAAATGAATGTTGCTACATTTTAATTGTTATACTGAATTAATATAGTATAACGTACTTAACACAAAATAATGGAGTTTTTAAAAAAATTTTGTGTTGATTAAATTATTCTACATACGAAACAATCGAGTTATACTTGAATAACAGCGAAAAAGTTTTCACATGCAAAAAATATTAAAATCGGACATGTCTTTATTAAGTAAAAAAAAAAGAAAAATCAAAATTAAACTACACTCAGACCATTATTACCACATACACAGCTTATTAATATACATACACGTTCGCACACATACTTTTTAAATATGAACTACAAAAGTTATCTAGTAAATACAAAAATATCACATATCATCAAAGGCGACATTCAATTTACGAATTGAATTATAATACAGATCTTAATTATTTCGTTTTTGTTTTATATCATAAAAACCATACAAATTATAGCTAATCTTATAAACAAAGAAAAATAATATATAAACATGTTGACTCCATCTTGCTTGTCTTGCTATCTGGATACTGGAATTACTTACGCTTATTATACAGCACTCACAAATATGTTGTATACATTCTCTTATAACTCTGTGCATTAAAATTATATTAAAACGAATAAGAATTTTGGATTTAATTTATCTATTTTATACATAAACTTTTGATTCATCGGAAATGTAAAATAAACGATGAATCTTAATATATATATTTAAATATAAAATATATAAAATCAAATCCAAAATTTATATACATTATTAAAAAAATTATCAGTTATGCATATTGATGTCTGTCCAACATTATTTTCAATTCATTAAAATAAATAATGGAATAATTACAAAATATATGTGTATATAGTATCTAAACGAGTGCATAACGTTTACTATATTTCATATAAATATATAAAAATATATCACAGATTGCTTGAGAGAAATCACATGTAATATGAAAAAAAGGGATTTCCATCATCCCATTAGTTTTATACACAAGATATTTGTTTCATTGATTTTTTTAAGTATTGATAAATAACATTCTTTATATAAATATAGTATAGTTTCTTCACTAATAATTTATCTTATACATATAAATTGCTTTTATAAGTTTGTCTATCAAGAACAAAAATATAATATAACAGACTGAAAATTGATAATAGTATAAAGCTTTTTTATATATATTAAATGCATAAAAATAAAAAAGAAAGTAGAACAAACGAGACTTAAACATTGTATAAGAATTCGATCGACAATATATACAATAATAAAAGTAACGAGTATTTTTTTAAAATATCTTTTTGAATCATTAAATAAAAATTAATATCAACATGGAATTATTTTTTTTACTTAATCAAATATAGATATATTTAAGAAACATTTAATATTACTTCTTTCAAACACACATATATGCATAATTTTAAATTTCTTTATAAAAATGAAGGTGCTCCTTTTGTGTTGTTTTATCAATATACGATAAAAATTTACCACTCATCAAGTCACAATTGTATAAAATATAAAAGGGATTATTCTTTTTAATTTCACTATTATAAAATGTCACATCTACCTATAACATTTAACATTGTTAGTTAAAAACTAAATAGTTCACATAATTTACCAATAATATTAACAGCTTTTAGTATCTGTTACATATAAAATTATTAAATTAATTTAACAATATAATATATAAGTGGTAAAAATTTATTGTGTAATATAAATTTAGACTAGAAATATTGATGAGCACCCATACATTCAGACGTAAACAAATAATAAATAAATATGTATATAATTCGAATCACATAAAGTAAATAAAATATGTATAAAGAAATATGGAAGAGGATAGACATATAATAAAAATTGGTATAAGGTAAATGGTATTGAATCGAATAAAAAATAAATACAACAGTAAAATACAATGATTATTTTTATCAACATAAAACTTTACTTCTAATTTCACAAATTATATAAGTTGTTACAAAAGATTCTTCTCCCGTTTTCTGCAGCTTCCGTTGTCTTCTTTATGATGGCTGCCAAATATATGCGAAAACTTGAGACGATCGAAGAACATGTGAATTACATTTGTTAAAAAAGAAACAGAAAAATCAAACATACATTATAAACTACGTTACAGGTATGTTGAAAAAAAAATGTATTAGAGACTACATACATATTCAATGTATACAATTATTAGTTATATTATTAATACATA